>CM057453.1:1021167500-1021195000 GCA_016271365.2 Neoceratodus forsteri | reverse complement strand
TATACATCAAGGTTTGCTTCATTCACAATGCAATGCATAAAAGAGGAGCACTTAGGTCAACAATTAGTTAAGCTTGACTAACAGGTTTTAGCAGTCTGAAAGGTAGTAAGGGAATTAGCCCAGTTTATAGCAAGTATGGGAGGGAGGTGAAGCGTGGGAGAGGGTAAATTTAAAAAGATTAGAGAGGCTAGCATGTGGAATGATGATGGAAGGGAATTCCAATTGTGAGGCAAATGGTATGAGAATGCAGGCTTCCCAGAGTCTGAGTAGGGATGGGGGTAGGGCCAGAGCATGAGGGTTTCATGAACAGAGATTGTAGGATGGGTGGGAGGTAGGGGAAAGGAGGGAAGCAAGGTATGGGGTGAGGGAGCCAAACCAGTATATGACTGTAATAATTGAGGTGTGGTGGAGGTGGGTGGGTAAGGAGGAGTGACAGAGAGGAGGAGTGGAGGGTGCAGTGGTGTGTCCTAGTAGTAGCATTTAAAGCAAAATGGCAAAAGGTGTTGAATAGTGAGTCTAGCCAGGAGAAGGTGGTGGCAGGGGCAGTTCCATATACAATGTCAGCACAGTCCAAGAGGGGTAGGATTTTTTTTCTGAGAAGTATACAGTGGACTGGCATGGAGAGTGCTCTTTTTTTCTGTAAAGGACACCAAGTTTTGGGCAGAGCTTAGAGTGGATGTAATTGATGTGAGTAGAGTAGTCTAGGTGGCTGTCCAGAAAGATGCCTAGGTACTTGTAGGATGAGACTGTGTCCAGTGTGATGCCTTTGAGGACAGACATGGAGGGGGTGTGGAGAGTTTGGAGGGCTTTTGAGGGTTGCCAAAAGTCATGGATACTGTTTTCTTGGCATTGACTTTTAGCTGGATATCTTTGAACCATTCATTGTAGAATGCAGTTAAAGTCAGTTTGAAGCTGAGATGTCACCTTGTGGGCAGAGGGGCAACAAGTGAAGAGAATAGTGTCATCAACATAAAGATGTATTTGGGAACTGGAGTGTATGTGAGGGAGAACATTTAGAAAGATAGAGAAAAGGATGGGACCTAGAATAGAATTGGGAGGGTGGGGAAAGGGTGCCTCCAGATAGGACATGTTTGGAGCCATCAGACAGGTAGGATCCAAACCATTCAACACTGGGAGGGGAAAGGCCAGCAAAGTTTAGTGAGGAGGAGAGGATGGGAGATGGAGTCAAAGGCTTTGGCTAGGTCTATAAATATGGCAGAGGTAAGGTGTCCTTTGCCCTTGCCTTTAGGAATGGCATCTGTGACCCTGACATGGGAGCAGACCATAGAATGATTTTTTTCAAAAGCCAGACTGGTATGGTGAGAGAAAGCTGGTGGACAAGAGGAAGTGGAAAAGCCTGGTTAAGACTTAGTGCAATAGGAGCTCCGGTTAATGATGGGGAAGTGTAGGAGTCATAGATCCCTTTGTATTGCTTATGCTGTGTCCCAGCTGCATGACCTCTTCCCCTTTACTGACTTCTCTATTCCTGCTAAAGTGGAAAATCACTGCAGGGAGGTGGATATCACAAGGCAGCATGGAGGTTGGTGATGAGACACTGTAAGCTTGGTATAGTTGTGAGGTATTGGGGTGGTTAAGAGCAGGAGACACCCTGAGGCTAAAGAGAACCAAGAGTGAGGCAGAACATGTTTGGTATCCATTCCCAGGGTTCCCACTGGACAGAGTAGGCAGTCAGCCAGTGGGTCCTGCAGCATCCACTAGTCCCCTTCAGGTTGTGCTATGCAATGCCAGATCAATGAGAAACAAGATGGAAATGATGGTGGACTTGATTTCTTCAGTCAATCTGGCTTGCATTATGGAGACCTGGCTGGGTGATGATGCAGGACTAGTTCTGGAGGTGGCCATCCCAGGTAGGTACTCAGTAGTGCACTGCCTGAGGAGGGAATACAGGGGTGGGAGTAGGGTCATTTACTTCAGATCCAGCTTGGGCTTCACTGTGCTTAATGGGATCAACCACATCCTTTTGGTGTGTGGCGGTGCATAGGGGTTAAGGTGTGGGCTGCAGGATTCTCCTGGTTTACTGCCCTCTGGGGCCAGGAGATTTCCTGTAGGAGGTTGTGGACTTTGTTGTCAACAGGAGACCAACTGTGGCTGAGCCCAGCACATAGCTAGGACTTAAATTTTATAACTAAATGAAGCCTCCATGGCTTTCCTAGGCTCCTTCAACCCACTACATATATAAAAAACAAAAACAAAAAAACACACATCCACTCTCAGCTGGTACCATCCCTGTCAGGGAGATATTTTGTATATTTAATTATTTTAATAATAAAGGTCAGAAATACTAGGCAATTATTAACTTAATTGGGCTGGCAGTATAGCCTAGAGGTTAGAGGAATGAGTTGTTAATGAGTTTGATACATCCAGCGGACCAGACCTGAGTTTGAGTCTCACAACCTCCACTTGCATACTGTGTGACTCTAGGCAAGTCATTTAACCTCCCTGTGCTCCCAGGTTGCCTCTGAAAAAAGGCACTTGTGCCTAGTGGGCCTTACCCAGTTACCAAGGACTATAGTAAATAAATAATATGTTTATCCCCTCCATGGCTCTCCAAGGATCAATCCAGTTGTTGAGTGGAAAAAAAAAACAATCTCCTCTACTTGGCAGGTCTGCTCTGGATATTTATTGTGCAGGCTCTACAGGGCAGAGATACTTCAGGAATCCCTGATTAAATACATATTTATACAGAATAAGCAATAATAAATAATAAAAATTAAAACAGCCTTTGCTGTTTTACCACACACGCTCAAAGACCCGCTCTGCCACCCATGCTCAGGCCCAAACCAAATTCTTTTAGTTTTCCACCAATAACAGGACTAAGCCCCAGAGGGCCACCAGATGGAGTTACGAAGACTTTATATCTTTAATCTATTTTAAACAATTCTGCCCAGGAGGTCATTTTTGTAAAAATAATTACATCCACAAAATATGTTCCCTGCAGTGATGGAGTCAGTTAGGAGGGGACATGTTTTCTTTTGTTTTTTCATGTTACAGAGCCACGGAGGCTTCACTTCTTAAGTTTTAAATTTCAGCTAGAGTTGAGCAATGCCCTCCAATGGTGGCTGAGCCTGGGTCATAGACAGGGTTTAAAACTGTATAACTGACTGAAACCTCCGTGGCTCTCATGGGCTCATCCAACCCACTACATATGTAACAAAATCATGTCTGTTACAGCTGGCACCATTCCTGTTAGAGACATATTTTGTACAATTAATTATTTTAGTACTAAACAGCAGTGAACTGCTAGTAGGCAATTATTATCTTACTGTGTTAAGTCCCCCGTAACACCTCAGGGTTCAATCCAGTTGTTGGGTGGAAATAAAAAATAATCTTCCATATATTTATGGTGCTGGCTCTACAGGGCAGAATTTGTTCAGATAGCCCTGCTTAAATATATATTCTCACAGAATAAATAATAATAATACAGATTTAAACAGCCTTTGCTCTTTTACCATATATGCTCTAAGACCCACTCTGTCCCACATGCTCAGCCCCACCCCCAAAAATCCTTTTAGTTTCCCACCAATAGCAGGACTGAGCCCTGCAGAGCTGCTGGAATTAGTTACTGGTTTGGAGGAGTACAGTTATCCACATCAGAAGAGGAGAAGGATCTGGGAGTACTGGTAATGGGGGACATGAACCACTCAGCCCAGTGCAGAAAGGCAGCGGCTAAGGCCACCAGAATGCTGGGGTTCATTACAAGGGGAATTACTTCTAGAAGAGGATAAGTCATTCTGCTCTTGTACAGGTACCTAGTGAGACCACACTTGGAGTACTGAGTGCAGTACTGGTGCCCCTACTTGAAGAAGGATATTAGGCTACTGGAGGGGGTGCAGCGCAGGGTGACGAAAATGATCCTGGGATTGGTAGATAAACCTTATGCTGAGATGCTGAGAAAGCTCAGCATGTATTCCCTGGAGAATAGAAGGGAGAGAGGGGATATGATTGAGACCTCCAAGTACCTGAAGGGCATGAAAAGAGTAAACACCGAGGGTATGTTCAAACTAAAAGGTGGGTGGAAAACCAGGGGACACAGTCTGAAATTGGAAGGAGGCACTATTTCATTGAAAGGGAAGTCTGAGGGTGGCGCACACTGCTGGAGGAGGTGGTAGCACTGCAGACAGTGAGCAGCTTCAAAAGGGGGTGGGACAGGATCATAGGGAGGGTTAAAACCAGGAGTGGATGGGTGGGTGGGTGTGAGTGAAACAGGAGCAAAAATGAGGGGGCAAAGGGAGGTGGGGGCAACTGCAGTCTGACTGATTGAAGTGCTGCACATTCAAGCAGACTAGATAGACTGTAAGGCCTGTATCTGGTGGCAATTTCATATGTTTGTATGTTCATATGGACAGACTAACAGGGAGTTTATTTATTAAATCTTTTTTCAAATAATTCCACCCAGGAGGTCTTTTTTATCAAAATAATTAAATTCACAGAACATGTCCACAGCAGGGATGGCACCAGTTAGGAGGGGTTGTGTTTTTTTCATGTTACGGAGCCACTGGAGCTTTAGGTCTTATATTTTAAATTTCAACAAGATGATGAGGACTGAGCCCAGTTCATAGCTAGGACTTATACTGTATAACTGACTGAAACCTCCATGGCTTTTCTAGCCTCCTCCAGTCCACTACATATAGAAAATAAGAAAGATAACACATATCCCCTCTCAGCTGGCACCATTCCTGTTGGGGACATATTTTGTACATTTAATTATTTTAATAATAATGTCCTAAGAGTGAAACCTGCTACTAGGCAATTATTAACTTAATGGGTGCAATTTACCAAGGATGGTGCAAGTTGTGCATAAGGCAGCTTGTGCCAGTTTCCGGTGTGCCTCGGACTCTGCACCCGATTCACTATCAGGTAGGGTCTCATCAGCAAAGTCCCATGGCTTGTGGCAACTCTGGCCCTGCATCAAATGGATGGTGCATCTGGAAGGTGTGCTCCAAACTGTGGAGCAGCTGTGCCGTAATGGCACAATGAATAGCAGTCTCTGGTGGTTATTGCACTGCCCCCCAAGACCTGATCTCAGTTAACAAATAAAAACAAAACCCTGGCAGCCCAATGGACCCCGATCAGCCCCAATCCCATTTAATAAATAAATAAAATATATCCCTGGTAGTCTTGCTGATCTCGATCAGCCCCAATTACAGTTAATAAGCACAGAAAAAACATCCATGGTGGTCTAGTGGACCCCCGAATAGCCCCAATCACAGTTAGCAAATAAAAAAAAAAACTCTGGTGGTCTATTGAATACAGTACACTCATTGACAGCTCAATCGGTACCCAGCTGTGGTGGAGAGTGGAAGGCTGTGCCAGTCATGGACTCTTGGATGGACCGTTTGGAGACACATAGTGGAGGGACTGCTTGCCAGGGTTGGGGGGGGGGTCCACTAGACAACCAGGTGTTTTTTTTTTTATTTATTAACTGGAATAGGGGCTGATAGGGAGTCCACTAGACCACCAGGGATGTTTTTTCTTTATTAGTTAACTGGAATCAGGGCTGATCGGTGGACTGCTAGACCACCAGGGATGTTTTTTCTTCATTTATTAGTTGGAATTGGGGCTGATCTTTGGTCTACTAGACCACCAGGGTTGTTTATTCTTTATTCATTAACTGAGGCTGGGAGGAGGACCATGGCACATTGCTGCAAATGTCAAAACCCTCCCAAGGACACACATTTAAGTACCCGTAGACCAGCACTGGCTGGTCTAATGGTACTTAGAATTTTGCACTGTGGGAGGGGTTTTGTGAATACCACATTGGGGGATATGGCAGCTTGCATCTTCTGCAAGTCCCCTAGTGCTACGTTGAAGCATATTTTGTGATGCAAGATTGGAGCAAGCCCCCTTTGGCACAGGAAACCTGCATTTAACACAGGCTGCCTTTGTGAATTGCTCCTGGGACATCTATTGGTGCAAGTCACACCTTGTGCCATTCTTTGTGGTGCAAGCCTCATGCACCATTCAGGGAAGGTTTGTGAATCATGCCCAATGTGTTTATCCCCCCACGGCTCTCCAGGGCTCAATTCAGTTAATGGTTGGAAAAAACAAAATAATCTCCTGTACTGAGCAGGTCTGTTCTGGATATTTACAGTGCAGGTTCTACAGGGCAGAATTATTTCAGAAAGCCCTAATGAAATACATATTTATACAAAATAAATAATAATAAAGATTAAAACAGCCTTTGCTGTTTTACCATACAGGCTCTAAGACACACTTTGACCCAAGTGTTCAGACCTGTCCAAATCCTTATAATTTCCCGCCAATAGCAGGGATATTATTTGTTTGTTTTTTCATGTAATGAAGCCATAGAGTCTTCAGTTCTTATATTTTAAATTTCATCAAGAGTTGACCAATGTCCTCTGATGTGGCTGAGCCCAGCTCATAGATAAGACTTAAACAGTATAACTGAATAAAGCTTCTGTGGCTCTCATAGGCTCCTGCTCCAGCCTACTACATATGGAAAATAAGAAAGAAAACACACGTCCCCTCCCAGATGGCATCATCCCTGTTGGGGTTGTATTTTGTACAATTAATTATTTAAATAATACTGGCCAATGACACCAGTTACAAGGCAATTATTAACTTAACGGGTGCGATTTACAAAGTTTAGTGCAATCTGCACTGAAGGTAGCTTGCACCAGTTGGCAGTGTGTCAGGGACCCTGCACCCAATTCCCTACCTGGTAGGGTCCTAGCAGCAAAGTCCCATGCTTAGCAACAACTTTGGCCCTGAACAAAACAGATGACACATCTGGAAAGTGTGATGCAATCTGCTGGGTGGCTGCAGTAGCACCTTGGATAGCAGTCCCTGGCAGATATCTCACCCACCCAAGCCCTAATCCCAGTTAATAAAAAAAAGAAAAAAACATACCTGGTGGTCTAGTGGACCCCCAATCTGCCCTGATTCCAGTTAATAAATAAAGAAAAAACATCACTGGTGGTCTAGTGGACCCCCTGAGCAGCCCCAATCCCTGTTAATAAATAAAAAACAGCCCTGGAGGTCTAGTTGATTCCACACCTCCCACCCCTGAAGGCAGTGTCACACCACCCAGCTCCTCCGTCCCATCCCAGAGCCAGCACCCAGCACAGCCCAACGCTCTTCGTCAGAGCTGGGTGCCAATTGAGCTCTCAATTAACATGCTGTATTCAGTATGCAGCATGCATGTTATATATAGTATGCTCATTGGCAGCTCAGTCGGTCCCCCAGCCATTGTAGAGAGAGGTCTGTGATGGGTACCAGCTATAGGACTGGACAGGGGGAGTGGGGAGGTGGGGCACTGTCTACCAGTGTGGAGGGTCCACTAGACAATTATGGTTGTTTTTTCTTTACTTATTAACTGGGATCACGGCTGATCTGGGGTCCACTAGACAGCCAGGAATATTTTCCTTTCATTTATTAACTTGGATTGGGGATTATCGGGGGCCATCCACCAGGGTTGTTTTTTGTTTATTCATTAACTGAGTTCAGGGCTGGGGAGGGAGGAGGGGGACTGCAGCACATTCTTTGAAATATCAGAATCCTCCCATGGACACACTTCGAAGTATCCTTAAACCAGCACTGGCTGGTCTAATGGTACTTAGAATTTTGCCCTCCCAGAGGGATTCATGAATACCATACTGGGGGATACAGCAGCCTACATCAGCAACAAGCCCCCTAGCATCATGTAATGGCCCATTTTGTGGCACAAGGCTGGTGCAAGCCACCTTTGTCATAGGAAACCCACATTTGATGCTGGTTGTCTTTGTGAATTGCTCCCAGGCCTTATTTTGGCGCAAGCTCACCTTGCTTCATTCTTTGTGGTGCAAGCCCCATGCACCATTCAGGGGAGGTTTGTGAATCAGGCTGAATGTGTTTATCCTCCCCCATAGCTCTCCAGGGCTCAATCTACTTACTGGGTGGAAAAACAATATAATCTCCTGTACTGGGCAGGTCTGCTCCAGATATTTACTGTGCAGGCTCTACAGGGCAGAATTAGTTTAGAAAGCCCTGATTAAATACACATTTATATTGAATAAATAGTAAAAAAAATAATAAAGATTAAAACAACTGTTATTGTTTTACCATACATGCTGTAAGACCCACCATGCCCCCCATGATCACCCCCCAAATTCTTTTAGTTTCCTGCCAGTAGCAGGACTGAGCCCTAGAGAGCCACTGGAGGGACTTACAAGGACTTAATAAGCTTAACATTTTTCAAATAATTCTGCCCAGGAGATTATTTTTATAAAAATATCTAAATTCTCAAAACATGTCCCCAGCAAGGATGGTGCCAGTAGGAGGGGATGTGAATTTTTTTCCATGTTACAGAGCCAAGGAAGTCTCAGTTCTTATATTTTAAATTTTAACAGGAGTTGAGCAGCATCCTCTGACCATGGCTAAGCCTAACTTGTAGCTTAGATTTAAAACTGTATAACTGACTGATGCCTCTATGGCTCTCCTGGGCTCCAACCCACTACATGAGGAAAAACACATCCACTCCCAGCTGGCACCATCTCTGTTGGGGACATATTTACTACATTTAGTTATTTTAATAATAATGGCCAGAGAGTGAGATCTGCTACTAGGTAATTATTAACTTATTGGGTTTATCCCTTCCATGGCTCTTCAGGGCTCGATCCAGTTGTTTGGTGAAAAAAAAACATCTCCCATACTGGCAAGTCTACTCTGGATATTTACTGTGCAGGTTTTGCAGGGCAGAATTAGTTCAGAAAGCCCTGATGAAATCTGTATTTATACAAAATAAATAATAAACAATGATAAAGATTAAAACAGCCTATGCTGTTTCACCATACATGGTCTAATACCCGCTCTGCCCCCAATGACCCTACCAGATCTTTTTAGTTTCCCACCAATAGAAGGGCTAAAGACCTAGAAAGCCAACAGAGGGACTTACAAGGACTTTATATATTTAATCGTTTACAAATAATTCTGCCCAGGAGGTCACTTTTATCAAAAAAATGTAATTCACAAAACATGTCCCCTGCAGGAATGGTGCCAGTTAGAAGGGAACATTTTTTTTCACGACACGGAGCCACAGAGGCTTCAGTTTTATATTTTAATTTTCAGCAAGAGTTGAGTAAAGTCCTTTGGCCGTGGCTGAGCCCAGCTTGTAGCTAGGATTTTAATAGTATAACTGAAGCCTCTGTGGCTCTCCAGGGTTCCAACCCAATACATATGAAAAAAAAACATGTCCCCTCACCGCTGATACCATCCTTGTTGAGGATGCATTTTATACATTTAATTAATTTAACAACAATGGCCAGGTACCCACTACTGGGCAATTATTATTAACTCAATGTGTAAGCCTCTGTGGGTCTCCTGGGCTCCAACACACTATACTATCCCTGCTGCGAACATGTTTTGTAAATTAAATTATTTTAATAATAATGCTCTCTGGGACTGAATTATTTTAAAATACTAATATAATCCTTTCTGAGCAGAGACCAGCTACTAGTGAGAATTATTTGATCCAGTAGTTGGGTGGTAAATAAATAATCTCTTTCATCCTGAGTAGGTTGGTCCCTACATTTTTCATTTGAAAGCTTTTCCAGGGCACACTTAATTAATTATGAGAGCCCAGTCTCAATGCATTCAATATAATAAATACTAACAAAGAATGAAACAATCGGTCCTGTTTTACAATTATAAGACCTGCTTTGTCCCCCCCCCCCCAATGCTGAGGTCCCCTTTCAGAGCCACAATTGATGCAGGGATTTTAAAATTACCAATGCCCCCAGGGTTGAGACACACTCCAAGTGTGAACCTTTTACTCAACTGAAGCCTCTCTGTGGCTCTCTAGGGCTAGATCCAGTTATTGAGTGGCAAAAAATGAAATAATTTCCTGTCCTTGGCAGGTCCTTTCCAGATATCTGCTCCTGTTTCTTTGCTATTCTGTGTATAGTATGTTCCCTCCCTCCCCAACCATACACATACCCACCCTTGTCCAACTCTACTTTTATAGATGAGGTTAATTGGTGACTGGCGGAGCCTGGGAGAGACAGGGAAGCAGGTTGGGGCATGGGAGCACATTAGCCAAGTGATCAATTAGTGCACCTAAATTGGGGAATAATTTCAGCTGATTTAGTACTTAAATCAGTTATTTTATCTGCACTGTTTTGCAGTTTGGCCAAGTTATGGGATTAGGTATATTGTTACTTGGTCAGAGGCTCAGCTAATTTGCTTACAGAGTTTGTCAGCACTAGCAAATTGTTCAACCTGAAAATATCTGTCCTACCTGCATTACCTAGCTGTGGGATTTAAAAGCAGGATGTACTAAACAAGGATAACAGGTAGGATGGAAGGACCTAGGAACTGGGGCAGGCATCAGTCATTGGGAGAGACAGGGAGGTGGTGGATGTTTGGTGGCAGCAGTACAAAAGTGGATGCAGGGACAGTTGGAAGCTGCAATGGCTGTTGGGCAGCCATCTTCTTGGGGACTGTGTGGAGAGCAAGGGGTTGTATGATGTGCAGGCAGCTTAAGCAACTTAGGGAGGATTTTGTATGACTGAGAAAGGAGCTGAGTAGAGGGGTTGGGCAAGGCTGGGGACGCATCTGGGGCCAACGGACCAGGGGACAGCTCCCTTGGATGCCACAACTGGCAAACAGAGGATAAAACAAGGAGGGAGGCTAAAGGGCGCAGAATCAGCATCTACTCAGCAGATGATGGGATCAGAGTCAGATTAGTAGAGGGTGGTTAAGAACAGGGTGAAAATGGGATAAGCGATAGAGCATTGAATGAAGTCACAGAGTAGGGCACCAGGAGAGGTTCGGGACAAGTGGAAGCAGTCTAGGAACAGGTTCTTGGCGCTGGCTAGCCTGGAGGATCAGGATGAGGTGGCAATCATAGAGAAGGTAAGGGAAAAAGGTAGTAGTAGGGGCAAAGGGACTAACATGGTGGCAGGAAGCAAGGTCAGTGCACTGGAGGGTAACACTAGCAAAGGGGGTGTTAAGGCAGTAGAAGGGTTAACAAATCCGAATCGGGGATAGGAATAGCAGTTAGGGAATGGTACTGGGGAAGGAGTCAGTCCAGGCAGGAGTTGTAGAGGTGGGTGAGGGGATTAAGGAAATACCAACATGCATATGAACATACAAATTTGACAGCAGAAGTAGGCCACCTGGTCTATCAAGTCTGCTTGAGTATGCAGCTAGCACCATCGCCTTACAGCTGCCCCACCCCTCCCCTTCCTAGTTACCCCCTCACCTTGTCCCATCCCCTTTTGAAACTACCCACTGTATTTCAGGCTACCACCTCCTCTGGTAGAGCATTCCATTCTGCCATGACTCTCTTCATGAAAAAGTGCCTCCTCATTTCCATCCTAAATCTTCCCCCCTCCAATCTAAGGCATGCCCTCTCATGACCCTGACCCTTCTCAGCCTGAGTATTCCTTCAGTGCCTGCCTTGTTTATCCCCTTTATGCACTTTAAGGTCTCAATCATATCCACCCAATCCCTTCTCTACTCCAAAGAGTACATGTTCAACTGGTAATGCAGCGATCAAGTGAGGCAATGGAGGGTGCAGACAAGGAAAGAGGTGAGGGGAACTGTGAGCAGAAGAATGGGAAGGACAAAGGAGGAGAGCAGGAAACAGGAGGGAGGGTCATCATTCTGGGGACTCTATACTAAAGGATGTAAGATGGGGTAGCAAGGGCACCAGGAAAAGCCTTATATAGATAGATTGTATGCCAGGCATGACTGCAGGAATAGTGGGTCAGTTTATTACTAAGTGTGTGGGGAGGGATGGGGAGAAACCTCACATTGTAGTGCACTTGGTTACAAAAGACCTGGAGGGGAGTAATGCTGTAGAGGTGCAGGAGAGGTTCAGAGAAGTTGGAAGGACATGAAAAAAGGAAGGACTTTCAGTTGCTTTCTCTGAGATTCTTCCAGTACCAAGAGCAAGTATGAAAACAAAGAATTGTGGATAATTCGTTGGGGGGGATGGTGTGAGACCATGGGAAGTACGGACTGGTGGGGGAGGATTTTGAAAAACAAGGATCTGTATGCAACATATAGGCTGCATTTGAGTAAGAAAGGCTCAGGGGTCCTGAAAAAAAAGCTGGGGGAGTACAAAGCATCCAGAATTAATTTAAACTAAGTAAGGTGGGGTTGAATGGTTGGGCGACAAACAGTGCCACCAGGTGAGGGAGTCCATTAGGCCTCCCCCCAACTAGTCAGGAGGACAAGGCAGGGAATTCAAAAAAGGGAGGTGATAGAGAAGAGGGGAAGGGTGAGAAGGGGTAGGAATCATGATGGAGGGTGTCTTCCTTGAATGCAAGGAGCTTGGGAAACAATGTAGTGGAGTTGCAGGCACTGATGGTGAAAGAAGAGGTGGACATAGCAGCCATCACTGAGATATAGGCTACCCAAAACCAGGACTGGGACCTTTTGATCCCTGGGTACAGACTGTACCATAGTAACAGAGAAAAATGGAAGGGGGTGGGGTGGCTATTTATGTAAGGGAAGAGATATCGTGCAACAGGGAGGAAGGGAAGGGAAGGAGGGCATGGCTGAAGCCTTATGGGTACTGCTCCAGAACTCAAAAGAAAGGAAGGAAGGAAGGATAGACTGCAGGTAGTGTATAGACCACCCTCTCAAAATAAGGAAATTGACAGAGAGTTGGGGAAGCAAATAAGGGGATTTAGTGGTAAGGGCAATACTGTATTAGTAGGGGATTTCAATCTGCCAGGGGTAGACTGGAGCACCCCAGCTACCATGAGTGCTAGGGAACAGGTCCTCCTGGAGGTCTTCCAGGATGACTTTCTGATGCATAGAATAATGGAGCCAACCAGGGAGGGAAACATACTGGGCTTTGTGTTGATGAATGGGGAGCACATTCAGGATGAAGGGGTGGAAGACCCCCTGGCTGGAAAAGAACACCGCACAGAGTGGTTCCTACTCAGTCTAGGTAAGGCGGTGGCCAGAACCAAAACAAAGGTAGTGGGCTTCAAAAGAGCTGACTTTGGCTAGATGGGAGGCATACTGGAAGGGCACCTCACCAACATCTGCCCAGGCAATGAATGTCGACCAGAAATGGGCCATCTTTCAGCTGAGTCTGGCATAGGCCACTAACCCATGCACAAAGACACAAAATAAGAAGACCAGGTCCAGAAAAAAATATCTGGTTGAGCAGGGAGGTAGTAGAGAGGATGAGGGTAAAAAAAAGCTGCCTTAAGAAACTACAAGAGATCCAAAAGAGAGGAGAGCAGGGTGGAGTATGTGAGAAAATCCAGAGAGGTGAGTAGAGTAGTCAGGTCAGCCAAGGCTTCAAGGGAGATAAGACTGGCACAGGGAATCAGAGAAGGGGAAAAGGATTTTCTCAGGTACATAAGGGAGAAGAGAAACTGTAAAGATCAAATTGTCAGGATCAAGAAAGATGGAGGGTGGGCCGAAAAGGGGTTGAAGCACACAGAAGTACTCAATGAGTACTTCTGGTCAATGTTTACCAGGGAGAAAGATGGGGCTATGCCCCAGTGAAAAGTGAGGTGGACATGGGAGAGGAGAGTGGGATAATGGATTGGGAGATTCCAGTGAGCAGGGTGTTACAGGGCCTTATAAAATGGGTCTCCAATTTTCTTTGTCCTGATTGGCTAAGACGCATCCGTGCCCGTGTCCTTATCAGCATGTATTGTGCCAACTGGCACTTCTTCACCCAGTCAGGACGGACAACAGCACATATCACTGTGCCAACCTCTACCCTTACAGTACGGATCTACTGTACAACACTCCCTGCCCACACCTCCGACGCACATTTACTGTCTTTTGGTGACTGTATTTAACTGCAGACAGACAAGTCCCCAACAGAACCACTTCAAAAACAAATTCGAACCTGCCATGTCAGACGATGAACAACGGATCAACTGACCCGCATGCCTTCCTGTGATCCACCCTTCATGCCGCCATGAAATGAAAGGAAACCTCAGACCCGCGCCTCCTACACTCTAGTGGCAGTACTATTATTATGCTTAGTTACTGCCATCACCGCAAATGGCTTGTTTCCTCGTCCAGTACCGCAATGCCGTGCTGCTAGTTTGAAACTCTCTACAGCTGCCGCTGAGGGACACACTCACTCCTCATTCCGCTTACAAACACAGACGCACTCCCACTCGCTTTTCTTAAAATTGATGCTTACTCCCTCAAACAAAAAAAATTAGGAAAGTAATGAACGTAAAAATACTTTCCACGATTATCTGTGTGTGTGTGTCTGTGTGTGGACCAGGGGCAATCAAGCTCGCTTTCTCATTACATCATGCAGCACAAACCGCCAGCTTTCTCTCAAGCTTCCTCACACTAAAACCACCCACTCCCTCTGAGTAAAATAAAATTATATTCTGTCTGTTTGGTATGCAGATACTGCACGAGTCATAATCACTGTGTTGGTGTGGGGTGCCCTCTAGTGGCCATCAGATAGTTATAATACTTGTACAAGGAACTATTTTCATTATTACCACTGCTAAAAGCTAATTTTTTTTAAAAAAAGAATTAAGGGTTTTTCTTTCTTGTTCTTTTTTTTTAATTTACTAGTAAGACCCATTTATAAGCGCAATAAGACACTCTGAGGTGTGGTTATCTCCTGATAGCTGCGCCCAGGTGCATAAGGCACTCAGCATAAGCGCCTCATGCCACACTACTTGCACATGATGTGCTCTTATCAGGAGATAACCCACACCTCGTCGTGTCTTATTGCTTGCATAGGTCCCTGCAGTTGTATAAGTTACCAGGGCCTGACAGTGTGCATCCAAAGGTCCTGAAGGAGTTGTTGGAATTACTGTTGAGATCTCTGTCAGACTTATTCACTTCCTCACAGGGGACTGGGTGCATGCCCCAGGACTGCAGGATGACACATGTGGTGCCACTCCATAACAGTGGGCCCAAGGATGAACCAGGTAACTACAGACCGCTTAGTCTTACCTCCATTGTAGGGAAGCTAGTGGAGACTATTCGTTAAGAGAGGTCGGTGATCTTTCTGGAAGAGAATGATCACCAGGAAGACAGACAACATATGTTTGTCTCAAACAGATCCTGCCAGAAAAACATGGTCGACTTTTTTGACTAGGTGACAAGGGCACTTTATTGGGGCCATGCGGTGGATGTCTTGTATCTGGACTTCAGCAAGGCCTTTGACTTTGCCACATGGAAGGTTGATTAGTAAGCTGAAAAACCTGGGAACAGGGGAGAAACTGGTTGAATGGGTTAGAAGCTGGCTGCAGGGCAGACAGCAGAGGGTAGTTGTGGACAGAGAACTCTGATTCCCAGAGCTGTAGCTGATGAGGTTCCAAGAGGCTTTGTACTAGGATCGGTGCTATTTAACATCTTCATTGCCGACATATCAGATGGGGTTAGGAGTAAGATCAGCCTTTTTGCAGATGACACAAAGATTAGGATGGAAGTGAATAGTGCGGAAGGGAGGCAGGTACTCCAAGAGGATTTCACAAGGCTTACATGCTGGTCAGACACATGGCAGCTGGGGTTCAATTGTAAGGCTATGCCTGTGGTTCAATCAAGTGGAGCAACTAACCACACCACTGGTCAGGCCTTATAAGACCGCTCCTCCAGATCACTCCAGGATAATTTTTTCATTGCCACACCATCCTCCCCTCATCGTCCAGTGGCTCATCTCTCTCTCTCTTCCGTGGGCTCCTTCCTAAGCTACCTTTAGTCAAGGAAATTATTCCCATGGCACCTTTAGGGGTGGAACCCTCCTCTAAGGTTCCTTGCTACTGTACCCCTTTCAGGGTGGTATATCGCATGGATAGAGAGGCAAAAAGCCACAATGTATTCAAGTTGCACAATCATAACATCATACCAAGTTGTATAGGCACATTGAACACTAAGAAATGCAAAGTCATGCACTTAGGAGCTAGGAACTGTGAGAATTGCTACTTGTGGGGGGACTGCAGTCATCCGCTTCATTGGAGGAGAAAGATCTGGGGGTACTAGTCACAGGGGAGATGAATCACTCAGTGTAGTGTACTGTAGGAAGCCAGCATCCAAGACTAATAAGATGCTGGGGTGCATTGCAAGGAGAATCAGCTGTAGGAGAGAGGAAGTCATTCTACTGCTGTACAGGTTGCTGGTTAGACCTCACTTGGAGAACTGTGCGCAGTTCTGGTGCCCCTATTTAATGAAGTATATGAAACTACTGGAGGGGGTCCAGTGCAAGGTAACAAAGATGATCCTTGTGCTGGGGACAAACCATATGAGGAAAGATTGGGGGAGCTCAACATGTATTCCCTGGAGGATAGAAGGGAGAGGGGATATGACAGAGACCTTCAAATACTTAAAGGGCAAGAATAGGGTTAGTACTGAGGGCATGTTTAGACTAAAGGGGAGGAGAGACACAAGGGGACACAGTCTGAAACTAGAGGGTGGAAGATTCAGGAGGGAAATGAGGAGACACTGCTTCACAAAATGGTGGTAGTGAGGTGGAACACATTGCCATAGTATGTGATATCTTTGAAATCTGTGGGCAGTTAAAAGAGGGTGTGGGACAGGGTCAAAGGAAAGGCCAAAACTGGGGGAAGCTGGGGAAGAGGGAGTTGACAGAAGGGCAGTGATATGTTAGATGGATGGGTAAGGGGTGGGGGAAGCTCCACTAGATTAGACTTGGGGCTGCACACTCAGGCAGATTTGATAGACCATATAGCCTCTATCTGCTGGCATTTTCATATGTTTATATGTTCGTATATATGTGCAGTGCAGGTTCTTCCTAGTAGAAATAATTCTCAGAATAGTAGCCCATGACATGGGAGTCAGCAACTGAGTGCCTGCAATAATGGTGACTCAATCCCAGCACATGTCATTGGGGTTACCAACGAGGTAGGGCAATCGAAGGGGGGGTCCAGGGCATATAGCGAAGGGATGTTGCTCTACATATGTATACAGGGTGGGTGGGAGTGAACATGCTCAGTGAAGGGCTGGTGGTATTTTCAGGGGTGGTGCCATGGTGGGCTGCTGAGCTGGCCCTGTGGTGTGGTAGGTGTGTTGGCAGTTTTGGCAGGCAGGGTTCTGGATTTGGGTCTGGGCACTGGTGCATTTTTGTTAAGTCCAGCCCACATTTTTTTTTAAATGTTTTGCACCCCCCTGGAGTTGAGAATCCTTAAGTAGGAGGTGCCGGGGGCACAGGCCCCCTTCATAAAATGTTTAAATGCAAGTCGCTGGTGCCATTTTGCTGTTTGCCAGGGAGTCAGAGCCCCAAAACTGATTTTCAGCACTCTGACTTCGCCATAACACCGATCAACGTTCGGCGGTCATCGTTATGGCATGGAACCCTGAGAGCCCTCCTTCAATACATATTTAAATATATTAAATAAATATTAGTACAGATTAAAACAGCCAGTGCTGTTTTACAGTAATCTCGAACACCCTCTTGTGAATTATTTCTTTCCATGTCTGATACTGAAGCAAATTAGTAGAAGGAAAAAAATAAAGAAACTGCTACAGTAATGCTGTTGGTATCTACCTCAACACTCTATCTCTCTCTCTGACTGTCCTTCTCTCTGTCCTTCTATTTATTTACTATGTACTTTTAATAATTTGAGTAAAATTGTATGTGTGGAGTTTGACTGCTAATATACAGTATGTGACCCTACTTATTGAACACACGTATGTCTGTCAGTCTATCTATCTGACTTGCTATCTACCTATGCTGATGTACGACACTGCTAAATGAACCAATATGACAACCATTGTAATATACAATTAAATGTATATAAATAAAGATATGTATGAAACAGAATAAAATGCTTATGGTGTGTGTGTGTGTGTGTGTGTGTGTGTGTGTGTGTGTGTGTGTGGTGTTCTAGGCAATGCAGTATTAATAATATATTATGTGGCATGCATGAGCCATCATGACTCTCTTGAAGATATGTGAAGTTGGTGTGCAGTGAATCTGACATCTTTAATTTCACAGAACAAATAAAACAAAGAAGACACATGCTCAGTTGTGAAAAGGATTTATTAGTGTCTGAATACATTTGTGTGATCAAACTTGTTTCCCTCCTCTTATGACATTCTCAATTTCTGTAATACAAGTATCTCACAAGAAGCTAGTCTAATTTAGCCATACTGCTTTCATCCCAAATACAGTTACTGTTTTCCTGAAACATAGGAAGTTAAAGCATAATGACAGTCTAAAGAAAAGTGGCATAATATATACACCCACACATATGAATATATACATACAAAAATAAATCTGTATGTCTCTCTCTTTCTCTCTCCCCCCCCTCTCTCTATCTATCTATCTGTCAGCTATAAGAACATACAATAAGAACATAAGAATTTGCCTGGCAGAAGGGGACCTCTAGATCCATCGAGTCTGCCCAAAATACAGTACCTGATCCCCTATTCTTAGACTTTTTTCTTTTTGGGTGTAGTGTTTATCCACGCAAGTCTGAATTCCCTTACATGTTTTGAGTCTGCTACCTGTTGTGGTAGGCTATTCCAAGGCTTGACCACCATTTCAGAAAAAAAGTATTTCCCGATGTTTCCCCTAAATTTACCTCCTGCCAGTCATAGATTGTGACCTCTTGCAAGACTCTCTGATTTCATCTGAAACAGGTTTTCCTTCCTTGCTGCGTTAATTCCCTTCATATACTTAAATGTTTCAATCATGTCCCCCCGTCTCTTCTCTGTTCAAGTGAGTACAGCTGTAAGTCAGCCAGTCTGGTTTCATATGGCTCCTGGTGCAAACCCTGCACCATCTTTGCAACCCTTCTCTGCAACACCTCCAGTCAAGTCAGTTGATATCCTTTTTCAGGTGTGGCCTCCAAAAGTGGATGCAATATTCCATGTGCAGCCAGACCAGTGATCTGTAGAGTGGCATTATCACCTCTCTTTTTCTGCTAGTTATACCCCTTCCAATGTATCCAAGGATGCCATTTCCTTTCTGAGGTGCCCTTTCATATTGCTTGCTCATCCTAAGGTCATCTGCAATGGTTATGCCAAGATCCCTCTACACATGTGTTACTTCAAGCTGGTGTGCTAGCAGCATGTATTCCTTCATGGGGTTTCTTTTACCCAGATGCATGACCATGCATTTTTTGGTATTGAACTTCAATTGCCAATTTTTGGACCATCCTTCCAGCCTATTCAGATCTTTTTCCATCTTCAAGACTTCCTCTTGGGTGTCCACCCCATTGCAGAGTTTTGTATCATCCAGAAACCGGCATACATTCCCTTCCAGCTCATCAGCGATGTCGCTGATGAAAATGCTGAAGGGAATGGGGCATAATACCGACCCCTGTGGCACTCCACTGGTCACCTTGCCCTCCCCTGACTGAGCTCCATTAACTAAAACCCTCTGTGTCATATCCTTGAGCCAGTTTGCAATCCAGTTGACTGTCTTCTGACTAAGCCCTGTATTCTCTAGCTTATTCATAAGCCTTCTATGGGGTACAGTGTTGAAGGCCTTGCTGAAGTCTAGGTACACCACATCCACTGCCCCTCCCAGATCCATTGTTCTGGTCAACCAGTCGAAGAATTCTATCATATTTGTTAGGCATGATTTTCCTGCCATAAATCTGTGTTATTTGGGTTAAGCTTTCTGGATTCTTTTAGATGATCCACTATTCTATCTTTCAGCAGGGTTTCCATAAGTTTGCCTACCACTGAGGTCAGACAGACTGGGCAGTAGTATCCCAGGCTCTTCCCTGCTTCCACTTTTGTGAAGGGTACCACCACAGTCTTTTTCCAGTCTAGTGCTATTGTGCCACTTTCCAGTGACTTATTGAAAAGGTCAGTGATCGTTGTTGCAATTTCTTCCCATATCTCCTTTAAAATCCTAGGGTGGATTCCATTGGGCCCCATTCCTTTGTCTACTTTTAGTTTGCTAAGCTCTTCTAGGACACTTTCTCTTGAGAAGTGGAAGTCATTTGCTATTCTGCTGTTGCACACTGCCTTTCCATAGTAGGGCTGTCTTGGTCTTCAATGGTGAAGACTGAGCAGAGGAATTTGTTTAGCACTTCTGCCTTGTCTTCATCCTTTTCAACTATCTGTCCTTCAGCTGATTTTAGCCTCATTATCCCACCCTTACTCTTTTTTTCTTTCACTTATGTACCTAAAAAATATTTTGTTCCCCTTTGTTACTCCTTGCACTATTTTCTCTTCTGTCTGGGCTTTGGCTATCCTAATAGCTTTTCCTGCTTCCCTCTGCTTTGATTAGTAATGCTGCTTGTCTGCTTCTTTCTTTGCTTATACTGCTTGAAGGCCCTTTTTTTGTGTTTTACTATTGTTGATATTTCTTTGGAGAACCACAGCAGCTTTTTTCTTTTTTTGAATTGCTGATGTGCTTTGTGGACTGTTCATTAACTTGAAGTAAAGCTCTCTTCAAGGCTTGCCAGCTTCTTTCCAAGTACCATGAGTTGTTGATTTCCAGAAAATTTCTTAACTGGGTTTTCATGGTGTTGAAGTCGACCTTTTGGAAATCAAGTATCTGAGCTCTGTGTAACTGGATTCCACTGCCCTTTCCACTGTTTACCAGATTGCCCTCTGGTCGTTGGTTCCCAGGCCTACCTCAATGATTACATCTGAAATTCTGGTGTTGTTTGTTAGCGCCAGATCCAGGATAGTCTGTTCTCTGGAGGGGGACTGCACCAGCTGATTATATCCTGCCCCCTTCAGGGCAAGTAGGAACTCTTTGCTGCATTTAGATGATGCAGTGAATGAGGACCAATCTATATCATGTAGATTGAAATCCCCCCACTAATAACAGGCCTCCCTTGTCAGCCATCATGAAGATGTTTTCCTGGAGTGCCTTGTCTATGTCAGAGTCTTGGGAGAGAGGTCTATAAATGACCCCCACTCAGATGGGGGCCTTGTCCCCTGCTCCTATGGTGACCTACAGAGCTTCTGGTCTTCCCTGTTTTGCTTGGACTTCTATTGCAGAGATTCCTTCACTTATATATAAATTGCCACCTCTCCCCCTTTTTACCAATGCAGTCCTTTCTAAAAAGTGTGTAACGTAGTATAGTGATGTCCCAGGTATGGTTCTCCATAAATCAGGTTTCTGTGACTGCTACCCAGTATAATTTGGCCTCTGTCATTAAACTGGGGAGGTCAGAGATTTTATCTGATAGACTACGTGCTTCGATACACATAGCCCTCCATTCCTGTTTTCTGAGGCATGGTGAAGTAGTAGAACTGTTATGCTGTATATCAATGTTAATTGATTCTCTTGTGTCTATTATGTTTTTCCTTTTGAGTGTTATGAGAAGTGTCTTGATAACTGTTGGTTCTGAGATCACTAAAAGAGACCTGTGTCAAACTATCTGTTGGTGGGAGAGGGGCTTCTAACACCCTTCTTGCCACAAGGTGTCCTTACCGCTCTCCCCACTCACTAGTTTAAATGGTCTATGTGCATACTGAGTTTTTGTCTGAGTGCCTGAGTTCCTTGTATGTTTAGGTGCAGACCATCGAATTTGTAGAAGTCCTGCTCCCAGAAACTGTGTCAATTGCCAGTAAATCTATGTCCATTTTGCTGGCACCATTGTTTAAGCCAGGCATCGAGTTTGGAGATGTTTCTCACTCTCTGATCCTGTGCCTGATTCTGCCCTTTTCCCATACAGGCAGGATCTCTGATAAAGAGAGATTGGATGAAAAAGAATTAATTTTGCTGGCCAGATTAGTTATGTTTTGTTTAGTCTCTTCTACCATGCGAGAGGATATGCCGTTTGTGCCAATGAGGAGGATGACATGTGGTTTATGGTCCACATTGCGTACGATATTCAGAATGTGGTCAGTGTCCCTCCACACACAAATGTACCCAGGACACACCTAACAGCAACTTTTGTACAGCCAAATTGCTGAAGGTGAGACTCCACACCTTGAAAAATGGAGTCTCTGACTATCAGTACTTGTTTTTTGGTGGTTGGTTTGTTTGCTCCTTTGGGGGACTTTTCAATGTTTTAATAAATTGGATCCACCTGTTCCTTAATCTTTAACATCTCTGTGCTAGCTGTTAGTGGACAGTATCTGTTTGTTGTGTGCACATGTGTGATGGTTCCAGTAGCTGTAGGCTTTGGATCATTGTGGTTTTTGACCAGTTTCTAACCTCCTGGTCTGTTTGTCCTTTGGGGCAATGGGACCTGTTTGGTATAGGACTGTTTGTTGGTGCTGTTTTGTTGTGTATAATTGAGAACTGTTCTTAGATAGTATATCTCAGTCCTTACTGCATGGAGCTGAGTTCTTAGGTCCCTTAGGGCAGAGCATATTGGACAGTTACCAGTAAAAACAATCAGTGATGTTCTGCCTTTAAGATGTAGCAAAACCTTGTTACATCAACTGCACATAAAACCAAAGTACACACAGAACTGATAGGACAGAAAGAAAACCTGTTGCTTTTATGTTAAAGGGCAGGGAGTACGTGTTCCAACAGCTCCTTGTGTTGAGAGAGCAACAGCTGGCTGTGTCTGAGCAGAGCAATTGAGGAGAGAAGCTGTCTCAGTAGAGAAAGAAGCCCAGACTGTGCACTCCAAGGATGATTCAGGTAGAACCTCTGTCAAGGAATCCCTGCTTCTGCACCTGTCTGAGTCTGTCTTCCCTCCATGATTGGTGTCTCTCTCTCTCCCAGTTGGTGAAGATCAATGAAGCTCTGCAGACAGTAAGGTTAGGGGCTGGACCGCACTTGGTGTATGCCTCCTAGGATTGCCCTTTGGGTCTGAGCTGTGGCTTCTGGTTGTTTTTTTGTGCTCAGTTTTGGGTGCCTCACTTGAAGGGTGATGTGAGAAGAGTGCAGAGAGTACAGAGATGAGCAAGAAAGATGGAGTAAGGGATGCAGGGTATGACCTACCAGTAGAGACTGGCGTAAGTGGGCCTGTATTCCTTACAGTACAGAAGGTACAGGTGGGACATGTGCCTCACATACAAGTCAGTGAGCAATACGGAGCTGTAGGAATCTGTGGGATTAAGTAGTAGGCCGGATGTGATAAAGAAAAGGGATCATCAATATTAATTAAGGGGAAAACATTTTGTCAAAAATAAGAGAGGGAATTGGTTTTCACAGAGAGTGGTCAAAGAGTGGAATGCCCTACCAAACTCTGTAGCATCTAGGGACAGTATTGACCAGTTCAAACATGCACTGGATGAAAACTGTAAGACACGTTGTTTTGAATTTAATATTTAAATGTTGCAGGTCAAGAATGGCTAACACTAATGACTAGTTTACATTCTGTGAATCCTATGTAAAAATGCTGATTTACATACAGTAGTCAGGAATTCTGGGTAAGTGTTCCAACTGCTCCTTATGCTGAGATAGCAGCTGCTGGCTGTGTCTGAGCAGAGTGAATGAGGAGAGAAGCTGCCTTAGCAGAGAAAGAAGCCCAGACTGTGCACTCCAAGGGGGATTCGGGTAGAACTGCTATCAAGGAATCCTTGCTTCTGCACCTGTCTGAGTCTGCCTTCCCTTTGTGATTGTTCTGTCTCCCAGTTGGTGAAGATCAGTGAAGCTCAGCAGACAGTAAGGCTAGTGACTGGACTGCACTTGGTGTATGCCTCCTGGGGTTGCCCTTTGTGTCTGAGCTGTACAAGTGAGCCAATAATATTGTATGTGGTAACCAGAGCCTTTGTGTCTGATTGATCTATCTATGAAAAATCTTTCAAACGTTTTACCAGAAATACTGATCTGATAACAGCTCATTTCCAAATGTGTCCTGTGGGTGTGGGGTATGAAAGGTAGTTCAAGAGGAAAAAATATATATTATTAGTATGCCAGGTGATAACCCCAAAATAATACAAAATTAAAGCCTTTCACTGCATATGCAATTGTGATGAAACAATCCATCCATAACCATTCAAATATATTAATATATATAAAGGAAAAGAATGGGAAATCCAGCATACCTGAAAGTCAACACATCAAGCAGATAAACAAATCATTAAAATCTAAGCTCTTTGGGCTCATGTCTCCATGTTCTGGTTAGCCCCCTAAATGGGTTTATTTGCTTTGTTTACCCCCCTCACAGCGACATTTCACCCGCAAGCTCCCCCACAGTGACTGCGGTGCCTAGTCAGTGGGAGACCCACTGGAACCCGACACTGCCTGTTGGGGATCCTGCAACCCCAATCAGCTCTGACTGGAGTTGAGAATCTTTAAGTGGGGGTTGGTGCAAAGCCCCCAAAGAAAACAAAGAACAGCGGTCGGGCACGTACTGCAGAATGCAGCTCGACCTGCCGTGTCGGTGGCAGGGCATTTGAGAGAATTTCTGTTGGACTCCTGTTGAGGATCCTATTTGCTTGCATACCACACTAGCTGTCATTTTTTTTATTTTATTAAAGTTTTATTGGCAGAGGTTTGTTTTGTCTTTCAATGAACTGATACAAAAACAACACAACCACACCAGCTAAGCACAATTCTGATTGGCCACCATGAATTAACTTCGGATTGGCTATCCAAATGAATGGTCCCACTCACTTAGCACCCTTTTTGGTTGACTGTCTGTCTTTGGCCTTGGATTGGCCGTACAAGTGAACAAATAACATTGTATGTGATAACTGTAGCCAAGTCAATCAGAATGTTTGCCATACAGTAGTACCATGGACATTAAAAATTTTTATAAAAAGGGCAGCCTTCAAGGCCAGAAACGATCTACTGGAATAAGGAACACCCACTACCTGCAACATATTGAACCTGTTGAGAAGGAAGACAACCACCACCACTATTTATTTTGCAGAATTTTACTGATTGCCAGCCTGTGCTTGTAAAGAGGGAAGCAGTTTCTATGTCCTTTTCAACATAAATTTAGAAGTATGCTGCCTCTGTGTCCTATTTATATTTTAAATGAAGTTGTTGCTATGTCCTTTTTAAAATAATTTGACTCTAGTCATTCACTGATTTGTAAGTTATATGTGTTGTGAGCTGCCCACCATTGGGTTTATTTTGCTTCAAGGCCAGATTGTCAGTTTGTAAATGAGTTTTTCTATGTCCTTTTTAAAATGATTTTAAACTAATCACTCACAGATTTGTAAGTTACATGTGTTGTGGGCGGCCTACGGGGGGGTCCCACTAGCCAGATTGGTTAGTTTGTAAATGTTTTTTGCTATGGCCTTTCTTAAAATAATTTCACAGTAGTCAATTACAGATTTATAAGTTACATGTGTTTTGAGCTATACCCTTTTTTGAAAGAAAATCCATGTTGTCACTCACACAGTTTTGTAAGTAACATGATATGTGGTGATGGTGAGCTCCCCAGCATGGTGCACATTTTCCTACCGGGCCATTTTGTTAGTTTCTGAATTTTGGTTGGAATGGGATATTTAGGAATTGAAACCTGGCTACAATGCATCTGGTTTCACAGTTTGGAAGAACATTAGTGCAGATATATTTTATTCATGGAAAGGTAGGCTTTAAGCTGTACTGGTTTACACTTAATCATAAATATAGGTTTTTGCTTTCTCTTGCAAATAACTCCTAGGACATGCTTAACAGGGCTAGGAATATGTGATTAGAAACTTAATTTCAGCATTACATCCAGATTTGTTATGATTAACACCCAAGCACGTCATGCTGGTGCTTAAAAAAAAAGTGTGACATAAAAAAGAAAAATACACTGCAGTAAGAAATATTATACAGTAAACTGAGTTTGGTTCATAATATAATTTTTAACAACCTAATAAATGCAAGGTTGGACATGTAATGTTACTTGCAAAAAAATAACAGATGATGGTTGCTGGTCACCTTATGTGATGACTTATTAAGTTACAGCAACTTAGCAATTTTTGTTGAAAAAGTATTAATTCACATTAACAGAAATGTATACTGCTTTTTAATTTTTCCATGCATGCATGCGAAGTGAACATCTTGTTATGAGAGAGCACTTCTGAGGGGTGTGTCATGGTCAAGCCCATTGCAGTTCAGAATAGCAGGGGCACGGCTGTGCAGACCATTGACCATGCACTGTGCTTCTAACGCAACTCTCTGCTTGGTGGGCTGAAACTTCATGTACTTTAAAGGACCAAAGCTGCTGCAATCAGAAAGGGCTTTGATCCTTTCATTTGCGTGAAGCCATGTCAGCAAACAGCTGAGTGACTTATAGCTGTGCCTCCTCTTCCTCACACTCTCTCTCTCTCTCTCCCCTTTTCTCGCAGCGCATGTCCCCTCATCCACTGTCACCAATGTTTGTTTTTAAAAACCCTGCAAAAAAGAAAAACATCCATCGTTATCTGTTTCTGCCATGATTGTAACTGCCTCCACCCCATTTTAGTTATACAGCACCGAAGAACCCACCCTGGTGCTGCCAGATATAATACTGACACTGGAGGTGCACAATCCCCCAGTGTGCACTGAAATAAACAAAATGCCCCTCTCATTTTGTTATTTTATATAGCCTACAAAAAAGAAAATGGTCCTTCGATGTCGGTTGCAGCTGGTACTGCAACTGCAACCCCCCCCTGCCATTTTTAACACTGACACTAGGGGTGCCAAACCACCATTGTCCACTGAAGTAAACATAACATCTCTTATATTGTTTTTAATAGCCTGTAATAAAAAAAACAGTCCATCAATGTTTACTGTTGACTCCCCCGCTGGCACCTCTGTAACTGTCACCTCCACCTGACACTCCCAATCAGCAAACACCCCCCAAACATAACACTGACACAGGGGGTTCCCAATCTCTGTGTCCAAACCTGAAATAAAGAAAATTTTCTCTCAGCATTTTTTAACAAATCCTATAAAAAAAGGAAAACATACATCGATGTCTGCGGCACCGTTAGTCCCTCCCAACCAACCCTTCTACTCAGCCCCCACCACCCCACACCCCGAAGCCTTTACTTTTCCACTTGGAGTCCAATGCCATAATGTTCTCTGGACTGCAGACACTTCTTCACTCTTCAAAATCGGACCATGAACTGAGGAAATCAGGTATACGGTTTAATTTATTTCAATGGGGGGGTTGAACTTACAGTCATAAATTGGCCATTTTTTGATATTTTTGCCCAAAATTTTAAAAATGCATTTATTTCGACCCACTTCATAATCAGTGCAACTGACATAAGGCAAATCTGTCCCAAGAGGTGATTTCATGGTCTCTGTGCAAAATCACCTTTTGGGCAGGAGTTGGACATTTTCTTTGCCCTTGTTCATGAGGTGGGGTCATGAGAAGGCTATGCTGAAAATTTGGTACAAAAACATTAAAAAGAAAAAATAAATAAAAGTTAAGAGCCTACATTGAAATTTGCAAATGCTGGCTCATAACTTTAGTAATTCTCAAAATTTTGACCCCAAATTTTTAAAATATTCATTTCTTCACAGCACCTCAAGAATGTTATAGCTGTTAC
Organism: Neoceratodus forsteri; assembly: GCA_016271365.2. Lineage (NCBI taxonomy): Eukaryota > Metazoa > Chordata > Ceratodontiformes > Ceratodontidae > Neoceratodus > Neoceratodus forsteri. Next base: position 1,021,167,715 of record CM057453.1, on the reverse strand, counting down.
AGCTGTCATTTTTCAAATCCTGGCCAAAATGTGTTCTCACATCTCGAGAGGTGATTTCACAGTCACTGCACAAAACCACTTTTTGAGCAGGAGGTGAACATTTTCTCTCTACTTGTTCATGAGGTGGGGTCATAAGAAGGTTATGTTGAAAATTTGGGGCAAAACTATTAACAAGCAACAATGTTATGAGCCTGCATTCCATTTTGCAAGTGCAG